>ONZH01028567.1:0-17086 GCA_900303285.1 Rhinella marina
CCTATCTATCACCTTATCTTCTATATCTAGCTTTCTCTTCCTCTCTCCTGCTTCTCTCACTAACCCTTTCTATTTCTTCTCTATCTCTCCCTGTATCTATCTACTTGTTTGAATATCTATCTAACTATATCTTTTCTCTCTCTAACTAATGTGGAGCTCCTCTCTCTCTGATGTCTGGCGATCCACTGACAAGATGTCGGCGCGCTCAGACACTTCAGGGGCTGTGGGGTGACGTCACACATTTTTTTTTCATAGAAAACCAGGATACAAGGGATTATAAGAGTAATAATCCCTTGTATCCTGGTCTATTCTGTGAAAAAAGTACAATTTTGTGTTACCGTTTTTTTTTTTTTACCAGATTCGTTACGAACTTTTCAAAAGTTTGGTTCGGTGAAGAACCGAACTTTTTGCATAGTTCATAACGAATCTGGTTCGTTACGGTTCGGTTTGCTCATCCCTAATGGCAACTTAAAATTTTCCCAGTGAAATCTGCCCTGGCGTTCCTTTCCTTCTGCACCCTGCCGTGTGCCTGTTGTTTTACCATGAATTCTATGATGCGAGAATAAATAGGTCCACACACAATAGCTAAAGTGGAAATAGATATAGTTTACTTAAATGATAAACAAAAATACAGACGAAACAAGTAAAGTAAACAATAATCATAAACAAGTACAATAAACAAGAATAAAACATAAGATATACTTAGCTATGAGTTACAAATACATCTGTCCGGGGAAAGGCCCTCCACTGGATAACCAGGGTTACCTGGTTGCGAAAGCAGTTGACTTCTTGACATGGCTGCACCTGAGCAGTCATGTCACTCCTGAACATCTGCATGTTCCATGGACCTCCCCTTACTGCTCATAGGCACCTACTTTATATATCTTAGGTGATTACTGATTAACTATGGACACTTCTAACATTAACCATTGTTCAGATGAGGCAATCTTTGAGAATTGCCCAAGACACAGCCATAAATGTCATTAGATACACAGACTGTACGGTTAACAATATAACAATAGTAAAGATAAGACAACTAAAAGTCAAACACAGCAGAGTAAAGAAAGGTAAGACATAAGTGAACTAAATATATAAAACATTAATACAAGAAGTAATCATTCGATATACATTCCACCCCTTGTTCTTTATTTTTCATTCACTCTAATTTCACTATTAATCACACTATTCTTTGTCTCCTACTATCTAAATTATCTAATCCACCCCTGGGTTTAATCTTTAACCCCTATAACTCTTTACAATTATCCCTCAATGTAGTGACATTACTAATCTATACACTACAGCTTTGTCCCATATATCAGTTGCTTATAACAGAAATTCATGGTCACACGTGGGCTTACAGAACAAAAAGGTAAAATATGAAGCATTCTTTTGTGAAGATCTTCCTTCTTCTTCTGATCTTCTCAGACCTCAAGCTACTGAGGTCTCGGGTGCAGGGAAGCACGGGATTATTGTGCCCTCATCACCAGGCATAATGCCAAAGGTTACTTTTCTACTTCTCTGGTTGGCAATCAAAAAAACAGTCTGTCTCAGAATGCAGGTAGCAGGGTTGCATGTGTAAACTGTCGAGCCCCTTGTTTCTGGTAACTTGTAGCTTTCCAGGACCGTCATGGCTGCCTCTGGACTTCAGGAAGGAGATTATGATGTGTGGCCCTCTTTCACTAGTCATCAGGCGGTTGTAGCTGGCATCTGCCCTGCTGGTTGGTGTTTTTTTTATTTATTTTTTTGGTAAGAGTCTTGGTCATATTCTTCCCCAATTGCAGCATCCACCCCAGGCAAGGTTCTCCTTGGCTAAACTTGCGCATCATCATGGCACCTCTGCAGAACATCCATCAGGTTGGTCGGTCTTCAGGCTCACAATCTACATCTGCACCTATTCAAAGCAGCTTTAAAACAAAACTTGATCCAGAATGCACAAAGCAAAACATAAAAACTCAGTTCATAATCAAGACTCCGTGTGTGGGGTGGACTTATAAACTTTGTTGTAACTCAGTCCTCTCAGTCTCTTTGCTTTCACTACCCTTTCATCAAGTGAATGCAATAAAAAACAAAAAAATTAAAAACTTCACTTACATATCTGCCCAGACCGTTTCTGTAACAACAAGGACATTTCCCTAATGACCTCTGCTAACCTAACTATATCTACTACATATATTGTACATATTATCAATACCCAAACACCCAGCTTGTAGGTAATACAAACACTAAACACAATACATGGACAATTAGCAGTATCATCAACAATGTATACAATGTGGCAATATAAATACTTTTGTTCATTCTTTAGCATTTTATCACCATTGTCTTCTTATTGATGACATTGTTGTAATAAACCAAATATAAACAGTTCAGCTAAACCCTATGTACACATCAAGAGTTTAACTACAGTCACTCTTCTTAACAAGTTTCTTCATCATAGTTATCTTCTTTGGTGACATATGACATTTTTCGGGGAGGAGCAAAGGGTCTGTTCCATCTAAGCTATCAGGGGCAGTCATTCTCCCTGTGAAGTCCCACCTTTCTCCTCCCACCCTCTGTCACTTGTCCCCAACCCCTTGAATTGGGCAAATTGTACAGTTTGTCTTTCTTCAGTACCCTGTAAACTACTCATGATGAGCTTTTTCCACAATACAGACATGAAGACATATACAGTACAAACATAAAACACATATGGGATTGGCCCATCACACGTACATTTTCACATAAAAATGTAACAAACAAAAATCTCAAAATTCTGAGCTCTTTCAAAAATCAACACATGTGCATCAAAAATGAAACCTCTACATTTTCATAGGTTAACAAAAAAAATATCAATTGTTCAGTGATCACATTTTCTTTTTTCTGGCCAAATGTTCCTAAAAAGCAAACCGACAGTTAACTGCATTTTTAAATGCCAAGGCTTTCTCGACGTCATAAACTGCAAAACAAAAGTGAACAAAACTCATTATAGTTGGAAGAAAGAAATCATTATTACTGTTTTCAAGCCAAATTACTTATATATACATTCAACACTCAACACCATGTGGATTTCTTTGGTACCTACAAATAAAACACAGACATATTACATCATACGCTGTGAACAATCCTATGAATGTCACTTTAATACACAAAACCATCAGACTACTCATCTCTGACTGGTCAACGTTAACATACAACTATTGAGATTTAGGGAAAATACAAGCTCCCTGCTCCCACACAACTTTCCGAGATGTGGATCAGTAGTAGACACATAACTACATTCCTTTCATTCTGGGTATTAACAAGGTAGGCCCTATTTCCTGCCTGTGGGTAGGCCCTGTTTCATACCTGGGGTAGGCCCTATTTCATGCCTGCGGTACAAGGTTTTCTTAAACATCATCACAAGTATGGTAACACCAATACTACAGTCTTGTTGACATAACGACATACCTCAGATTCACCAAACAACACATAAACACTTTTATTATTCACAAGGTGACCATGTGGGTGAATTGGCAGGGGTTATGTGACCTAACGACTATGTGTTTTTACACTTTTAACACTCCTACTGGGGTCCCTTATACATTCAGGATTTTATGATTTAATCCTCATACATTCACACAACATATATCATTCAAGGACCCTCATGTGTTTACATAGAAATGACAGACAAACACAGAACAAGACAAGTTACACAAACTGCTCGATCCTCATTTCCCTTCAAAAATACAATTCACAAAGACATAACACTCCTCTAAAGACACTGGGTAGAGCCACTGCTGCCCCACCCTGCTGTCCAGGGTACAGAAACACTTCTCTGGAAAACACTGGGCAGGAGCAGATTGCTGCGCCCACCCTTCTTTCCAGGGCACAGATACTTCTCTACAAGCCTCCATCTCTGGCTTGACCTCAAACACAACTACATTATACATTTTGCATGCAGACACAACTGTTTCACTATCAGGACTTACCCGTTGCAACAAATCTTACAAAATTGTTAGACAACCACACAGTCCTGAGTATTAGCTAAATACAAGCACTCACTCCACCTGCATAAAGCTATATCACCATAAACAGTTCCTTGTCGGGGTTCACAAGACTATTTATGCCATTCCCACAAAAGTGTCCTGCTCGACACCAACATTAGCAAGTGGCCAGGAACAGTATCCCATCAGGGATCAAACACACTACTTTCTACCCCTCTACTGCGACATATTTATCCACGCATCCCACTTCTGACACCAATTGTTTTACCATGAATTCTATGATGAGAGAATAAATAGGTCCACACACAATAGCTAAAGTGGAAATATATATAGTTTACTTAAATGATAAACAAAAATATAGAAGAAACAAGTAAAGTAAACAATAATCATAAACAAGTACAATAAACAAGAATAAAACATAAGATATACTTAGCTATGAGTTATAAATACATCTGTCCGGGGGAAGGCCCTCCACTGGATCACCAGGGTTACCCGGTTGCGAAAGCAGTTGACTTCTTGACATGGCTGCACCTGAGCAGTCATGTCACTCCTGAACATCAGCATGTTCCATGGACCTCCCCTTACTGCTCATAGGCACCTTCTTTATATACCTTAGGTGACTACTGATTAACTATGGACACTTCTAACATTAACCATTGTTCAGATGAGGCAATCTTTGAGAATTGCCCAAGACACAGCCATAAATGTCATTAGATACACAGACTATACGGTTAACAATATAACAATAGTAAAGATAAGACAACTAAAAGTCAAACACAGCAGAGTAAAGAAAGGTAAGACATAAGTGAACTGAATATAAAGAACATTAATACAAGAAGTAATCATTCGATATACATTGGATTGAAGTGTTTCTGATCATTTGGAATCCATAGGGTCTGATTAAATTATTCTTCCCTTTGAGTGAATTGAAGACTGTTTGGCAGTGTTTGTATATGAATAGTTAAACTGTGTCCTTGTCATTTGTCTTACCTGTTTGAGACCTTGTATATTTCTGTTAGATGAAATGAAACAATGAAACTGGTGGGGAAATGTTTGGGGAAAGCTTTGTTCATTCTATCTGATAGACTGGACACAGAAAACATGTGTACAAGGTATTGTTCTATGTATTTGATGATGTGTAAATGAACAATGATCTGTTGGGAAAGGTATATGTGCAGGACAATTAGCATTATCTGCATAGTTTGTCTTGGGATTCTGATTTATTGAGGATCTGAGAATTGGCCACTCCAAGGTTCATAATAATACCAGAAAACCAATATACGCACAGTGACCATCATACATTGTGTAATCTAGCTACATTCCATTAGGGGGTGAAGCTCTTTGGTTAAAACAGTATAAAAGCTGGACAGTTTCAGCAAGACATTGGAGTTCACCTAGGAGGAGACGTCTTGCCTAGGAAAATGGTTCCCAATCGAGTCTCTGATAGTCTCGCTGAAACGGGCTCCCCAGCTGATGTGTATTGCTATCGGATGATGCTAACTCAATTGGTGATGTATGTACCTTCATTCTGGATGTAGTTAGGACTCTAGATGAAGTGTGGTTGTAAATATGTAATTAGTATTTGTGTTATCCTTTGTCTTACCCCTTATTGTTTGTAAGTGTTGTATTTGGTGTATTTAACGTATTTTGCTAAAAAGGACATATATTTGCCTAATTATTCTTATTCCCTCAATAAATGTACTTGATTATTTTACTACTTTTAACGCGGTGTGGGTTGTCTCTCTTTAAAGAGTATCTGAACCTAAAATGGTGTATTTGTTAGCAAGTTACCTAATTTGTTAGCAATACACCTGTACAGCAGTTTACGATCACAAATGGGGCATTTCTGTAAACTACAGAATCAGGGTAATAATTATTGAGTTTTGTTTGGCAGTTAACCCTTGCTTTATTCTCGGAATAAAATTATTTATATGGAAAATCTGCCAAAAAAGTGAAATTTGGAAATTTTGGCTACATTTTCCTTTAATTCCTGTGGAACACCTAAAGGGTTAATAACGTTTGTAAAATCAGTTTTGAATACCTTGAGGGGTGTAGTTTCTAAAATGGTCATTTTTGGGTGGTTTCTATGATGGAAGCCTCACAAAGTGACTTCAGACCTGAACTGGTCCTTAAAAAGTGGGTTTTGGAAATTTTGTTAAAAAATCCAAGATTTGCTTCTAAATTTCTAAGCCTTCTTATGTCCCAAAAAAATAAAATGAAATTTTCAAAATGATTCAAACCTGAAGTAGACACATAGGGAATGTAAAGTAATAACTATTTTTGGAGGTAGTACTATGTATTTTAAAAGTAGAGAAATTGATATTTGGAAATTTGCAAATTTTTCTAAATTTTTGGTAAATTTGGTATTTTTTTAAAATAAGAATGAAATATTTTTACTCAAATTTGCCACTGTCATGAAGTACAATAAGTGACGAGAAAACAATCTCCGAATGACCTGGATAAGTAAAAGCGTTTTAAAGTTATCACCACATAAAGTGATAGTCCACTCGGCTTTATAGTTACACTAGTTAAAATCAGCCTATGGAACAGGCGGGGCTAGTCAGGAGTGCATGACCAAATGGAGTAGCCACACTTCCAGTACAAACTTACAAAGAAAGAAAGAGGGGTCATGCACTCCTTACTAGCCCCGCCTGCTCCATAGGCTGATTTTAATTAGTGTAATTATAAAGCCAAGTGGACTCGGCATGCATGCTTGGTACCTGCATTCCTGTATTAGTGGAGGCCTTTGAAGCACTACAAATGGCAAAAGGCAGAAGGGACCCAACATGCACGTGGAACCAAACACCCCTGATTATACGGAAGCCAAGGTTGGCACATAACAGGTAGGAAATAGTGTTAGGTTCCCGTTCTACAGCGATCACCTGGACGATTTGGTGAACGGGCCCAGATAATTTTGTACAAAATATATATTGCCAAGAATCTCTAATTTACCAAACAAGCATAGCATTAGCTCCAGAATACTTCATATCTCTATGGCATTTTGTGCTTTATTTGGTTAGCAGTGTGCCGTTGCATTGTATGTATTTTCATTTTCATTGCAATCAGCCATAGCAACGTGCACCTGCGCATTGGGATGTGCTGACTGAAAACCCCTCTTTTTTTCTTTGTAGATTTGCTAAAAATGGCCTGGTACTTAAGGCCAAAACAACTTGCAGTGTCAAGGGGTTAAATAGCCCTCTTGGAATCATATGACATTGCTGACATCACACCCAATCTCCACCCTCAGGCCAAGGAAGCACAGGTGAGGACTGAGTGGGTGAAAAGGAGAGAACCTCCCACTGACTCAGGAGATATAGTGGTAGTGGTTCTCTGGCAACAGCTGAAGCTAGGAGCCCCGGTGTCCCGGGACCCCTGGCTAGCGTCAGTGCTGGGAATGACGGCGTCCCGTCTCCCAGCAATACCAGGACATGTACTGTAGTGCGTCTCACAGAATGCACACATGAAGTGCAAACTCTTACTGGATGTGAACCCCGGGGGTTGACACCCTGCCCCTCGTGGCCAGCGAGGAGAGAGGGATGCCACCCCGAGGGGCTGGAGACCTGACAGTTATGTGTGCATCTGTCATCGTAATCCTGCTTGCAATGATATTGAAATGACTGTAGGAAAATGATCTGCACAGACTAAGAAGTGACACTAATTATTAGGCTTACTGGTCAGTGCTAAAATTAAATATGTTTAACATAAAAACTTAGGGGGTCATTAAGTAATCTTAAATAAACCTATATTAGGTGTATTTCAGGTGAAGGTGGCTATCTACGAGTTTTCCACGCTTACGCCAGGTCTAAAATTGTGGGCGTGGTGTAGACGATGAAGGGGATGGGCCTTAGACTAGTTTCACACGAACGTTGTGTTTTGCGGTCCACAAATTGTGGATCCACAAAAAAACGGATGTCGTCCGTACGGCATCCGTATTTTTTGCGGATCCATTGTAACAATGCCTATCATTGTCCGCAAAACGGACAAGAATAGGAAATGGTCTATTTTTTTGTGGGGCTGCGGAACAGGCAAACGGATGCGGACAGCACACAGTATGTTCTCAGTATTTTTTGTGGACCCATAGAAATGAATGGGATCGGAGTCCGCAAAAAATACGTTTGTGTGAAAGAGGCCTTATGGCCCGTCTCATTTACCATTTCCTACACTTTGTTTAGGCGTAGAAAAAGGTCAAAATGTAAGACAGCTAGGTAGCTGTCTTATATTTAGAACTGGTGCTGGATGTGCCGAAGTTATGGGGAGGCCTGTGCCTCTTCATAACTTAGGCTGATCCTCCACCAGCAATGGGGCTTTATTAAGGCCGGCATCTAAAACGGTGGTCTCAATAAATTTGCCCCTTAATTTAAACAATAGATAATTTTCTGATAGCACATTCTCTTAAAAGTCAGTGGTTGAAGTTTCCTAATGAAATAATGTTGTTCTGTATTTTTACATGTTTTACTGTAACAGTAAAATAGCATTTGCTTAATCTCACTGAAATTAGCCGGGTATTTGGAAACTTTATTATGAGGAATTGTCAGAAGGTCCCCGAAAAGCAATGGATTTATCGCTAGCTAAAACATTTGTTCTGACTTGTAAATGCAATATTTATTGGAGCATTCATTGGAAAAACTGTATATGTAAGGTAAAAAAATGCTCTGCAGTTACTTACTGTAAAAAAAAAAATGGGTATAAAATATATTTGATATAGCCCCAACTAAACGAGTTTCTGCATTTTTTTACATGATGGTATTATTTACCAGAGAGTTATAATTTTTCAAGGAAAACACAGTGGATGGTAAAGAGATTAAGAAAAGTGGAAAACAGACTAGAGTCACATGCTGTAGAAAAACCACATGGCCATGGATTTCCACCTTTCCACTCCAGTAAAATTTGTGGTCTTTCACAAGTAAATTGGCAACATTTTTATGTGCAACAACATTGTATTATTAGATATGGTTTAGGGAAGATGGGTTGCCCTATGAGAAAACCAACCAGTGCCATAAAATCTTAAATTCAGCAGTCACCAGTCTGAGATAGGGAAACTAGATTCTGAGCCCCAGTGGGGACATGGACTAAATACTAATAATACAAGGGAAAATAGCTTAATAGGAAAGGGTAAATGGGGGCGTGGGTTATGATTTTATACCAGAATTTAAAACTAAATTCTGTCATAAAGTAAGCCAATCGATATGTAGCATAACTGGACACAGAAGTGTCTAGAAAATGGACATACAGTAGATGAAAATAGCAATTTTCTATTACATTTTTGCACATTTAGCCAGCATCTGTTGGTTTTTATTTTTTTAAGAAGATTCACTTTGATGTAACACTTTTCAAAGCTCTTTTGATAAAACACTGATATAGATGTGATCCATAGACTTTATGTTGATCACTTGTTTTTCTAATAGCCTGCATGGCTAAGTTTTCTTGAACCCATAAATAAACAGCAATATAAGGTATTTATTTCCTGTTACAATCCATTATGTAACTGGGGACATGCTGGGACACACATTCATTAAATCACTTACAGACGCTATTCTGACTGCCTGTCATGCTATAAAGATGAGGTCAGATTGCTAAATCATATTCTTTTTCTTCCTGCAAAAACTGCAAATCCTTTTGTGCATTGAAATGTCTATCAATAAAATAATATAGAGACTTCTCTCTTGCGTTGCCAAGCCAACATTTATGTTTTACTGCAGTTTTATATCAATGCATGACAAGCTTCTAGTGAAAATCCAGCAATTACCTTGAATAAACTGCGAATGCTTACTTTGTAGCAATTCATTATAAACAGTCAATAGGCATCGGAGTACCATCCAAAGATGGAAATATACAACGTAATATGTAAGCATCAAAAATACCTGCTAATTCAGGCAAATGGCTTCTGTCACATTATAGCTCCTAGCAATATTGTATGCATGCAACTTAAAGGGGTTATCCCATGGAATTAAGAAGAATAGGGCATTTCAAATTACTACAATTTGCATGCAATAGAATATTGTAAGGATTTTACACTGACGAGCAAAAGGGAAACAATGTTCTGAACTTTTGACTTTCAGGCTCCATATCTCACCATCCACTACAGCTTCAAACGTGAGACTACCATCATTTTTAGACAATCATCTTGGCTATCTCATACATAATTTGGATTTGTAACTACTTACTGTAGCATATGATTAGTTATCTCACAGTTGAAGTGTACCTACATTAGAGACTACAGACTACAGACTACAGATGAGTAGGAAGGTCTGACTTGGAAGGATGCCAGGACCGACTAGGTAAACAAAGTAACACTGAAGTCGGAGTTAGTGCTATAGACGTGTTGCAGATGTTATTAATGTGTTGTTCTACAGCAGACCAGTATGGTTGTATATGAGGGCAATGCCAAAATAAATGGCCTAACGATCCTTCCAACTGTCCACATCTCCAACAAACACTGGAATCAGAAAGTCCCATCTTGTAAAGCTTGGAAGGATCGTTATACCAGAGCACCATGGTTTTGTAGGAATGTTCTTGTATTTTAGTGCATCGTGAGAAACCATGTGATCTGGAGTGGATGAGCTGCACCTCAGCTGGAGTAAAGCTGCAAGCCAAGTCTCTTTCCCATAATGCTATGTATGGTGGAGTTTCTGATTTTACGGAAGCCGTCAAGTGGGTGTACAGCAAAGAAATTAGGGATGAACGAACTTTTGAAAAGTTCGGTTCGGTTCGGCGAATTTTCTTGAAGTTCGGATTTGCACGAACCGAACCTAAAACGAAACTTGCTATAACGGCTGAATAATTGCTGCAACAATAATGGGAGTCTGGTAGGGTATAGTTTCGTTTACTTGCAGTTGCTATTACAATGAAAAAAGTAGAAAAAATCAAAGTGACTTCAACAACGGCAACGCAAAATATACGCATATTTGAGAATTTAAACTAATGCGTACGCTAATGCGAACATTCATAATAAAGTAACGAACATACAGTGTAGCGTTGTCAAAGGTACGCTACTTAACTGAATATGTACGCATTAGCGTACAAATACACTACTCCAGTAACGAACATACAGTGTAGCGTTGTTAAAAGTACGCTACTTGACGGAATAAGTACGCATTAGCGTACAAATCTTTAGCGTACTATTCGTACGTACGTACGCACGCACGACGTAGAGGCCTAGCAATGGCAAGAAGAGCAGCTGCTTTTAGCTCAGAGGAGCTCAAATACATGGTCCGTGTCATGGACCAGGAGAACTATGATGGTCCACACCGCCATCAACATGTGCACAAAAAGGAGGTAATAGAGGTGGTGATCCGAGGCCTCCTACATAGGTGTAGGACTGTGCGGACCCCCGGCCAGATCCAACGCCGATGGTCGGATCTAAAAATAAAAACCCCAGAGTGGCTAAAGCAGATATGGGAGGAGATAAGAAGGGGTAAGTAACAAAATATTTAAAAAGTAAAATCATGTTAATAAATTAGTGTACTGTATTATATATATACCAGTCCGGGTTGCCAACTGTCCACAAATTTCTGGACAGTCTGTAAAAATAGGCAACTTTTTTCCTATGTCCATGAAAAAAATATAGGGGTCCGTGATTTTTTAGAGGCTGGTGATACTAGATTATTTTGGTGGTAATTATCATCATTTTTCAGCTCACAGTAAATGGTGGTAATGAGTTCTGATCAGTATATTGAGCTATAGACCTTTATTACTTTATATTTATCCTTCATTATGGTTTTCAAATTTTTCCTTTAAAAATGTTGACCGTCCGTGATTTTGGGATAAGTTGTCCAAAGTTGTCCAGAAAAAAAAAAATTTTGGTTGGCAACCCTGATACCAGTGCCAATAATGAAAATCGTATAGAAGGAGAACGTGGGCGTGCGTGGTGCGCTGCAGAAATTTTCTTTCATGCTAGGCCACGCCTCTAACTCCACTCAAACAAGTGAAGATATTCTCAGATACGTGCCCCTTCACAGTAATTTGCCTTAGGCTACTTTCACATATGTGGTGGTGATCCGGCAGGCTGATCCACGGTATTTGCCCTGCAAATTCCCGGCGTTCTTGCTGGATAGCGGCCGGTTCAGCACCGTCACCCATTATTGTTGATGCAGTTGGCCGTTCTCCTTTTTGTGTCAGGCAAATGCTGGATCCGGAGAGATCCGTTGGGCTGTTCCCGGCCGTAGCAGCCCACTGGATCTCTCGCGCTAGTATGAAAGTACCCTTAGATATATGCCCCTTCATAGTTAGTGCTTCGTCCTCCTACACACAGACTCAAAGACGTGCTCCTGCTGCATCTAATGTGTCTGGAGTGGGCGATATCAAAAATATTCCCACAATAAAGATATTAAGAAATGTATTGCAATAAATAATACCCATTTAGAATAAAAAAACACTTGGGGCCACAAGGAGAAGACATTATACTGTATGTGGGCGGCCACAAGGAGACATTACACTGGACGTCGGGGAAGGTGAAGGGACTGCTCCCTGCTTAGCGTCACCCGTCTCTCTCTATGTTTGTACCTGCAGAATGTGACACACAGACATCTTTTATTCATTCATTCAACCCTCCCAAGAAATGCCCCCTCCATCAAATATGCATCCCAGATATTCTATGATCCCTTAACTTTAAATGCCCACTCCACATCATATCGCCCTCCTCTCACCCATAATATCTTCATAGTAGTATACAGTGTTAGTATTAAAAACGGTCATCATAACAATTGTGTACGGATTTATGTTGCAGAGCGACGTCAGCGACGTCACCGTCGAGACCTGATGGCCCCCACAGTTCCATCAACTTCTAGTAAGTGTAAACATATTTAATTAATTTTTTATCCAGGCTATGTGGGAGTGCAGAAGCAGTGATATAAGAGCACTAGTGGTTAGGAATAGGATCCAGCCCCAAACTATTCACATGTATCAACATCAGCAATTACAACTGTTCATTTGAGTTGAATGAAATGCCATTATTTAATGATTTTTTACAGCTGCTGCACCACAGGGGCCCTCTACCCCGCCTGAACCCCAGCCACAGAGGAGCCCACCTGCCACTCCAACAGCCCCCGAGGTAGAAGGTAGGTAGACTGCCGAGACTGACCTCTCTAAACCCCCCACCAATCCGCCCTCGCAGCCGGCCAATAAAACACACAACTCCTTAAGTTGGGTAAGGGTCGGTCACAGCTTTATTTTCTTATCTTATCCAAAACTTCAACTTGTTGACCATAAACACCATAACCCGGAGTATTGAAGCGCTATGCCCCACAGTGTTCTGTGGGCAAGTCTGCCTTCTTCTCCGTCTGAAATCGTCAACCGACCTCTGTTGTGACTTGCAATGTAAAACACTGAAACAAACCAGAAATGAATCAGAAAAAGTTAAGAAAAAGATGAAATAATGGGGAAGGGAGGGTGGGAAGCTGTCAGTGAAGATGCTGGAGAAAGAGGCCGTCCCCCTATCAGGGCCATCCTATTAACCTCTTAGCCGCTACCACCACCTCAGCCAACCAGGACGCAGGGGTGTGGGTTAAAAGAAACACCCTCTTGCTGGTAATTAGAAACAGTGTCCACAAGAGAAACACCCCCGCGGGCAGAACCATTTTTCCCCTTACTGCAGGCTTTCATTAACCCTTTAATGCACCACCGCTCGTCAGTCATAGACGCCTTCACTTAGTCACCTCGGCGTCCGCTAAAATTAAAAGTGTAATTGGTGGAACTTCTGTCTTCAAAATAGAATCTAAATTTATGCTTTATCTTTTGTAGCTTCAACCGTCAGGGAGGCAGAGTTTTCCCCAGGACCCTGGGAGGACCATGCCATATGGGTGTCTAGTAAGTACAAAGCCATAATTCACATAAGTGAAATATTCTCAAGCACTAGGATCATGTCACCCAACATGTTATGATAACTAGACTGTGTACACATTATGTACACATTATGTTCTCCAAGTGGTTAGTGAAGCCGACATATCACAATAATTTTAAAATCAAGGTAGTGAAAGAAGTAGAAACTTGAGTTAGACCAAACATTTTTAGGAAACAGGTGACATACATCACATAATATTATAGTACATTGGCAATCTCTTTTTAACAAAGCGAGAAACAGCCCTGCACCTCACATAGATCCAGAGATCTGCCCCAATTACTCTGCTACATCAAGCTGGTTACTGAAGGGTAGTGTGACTAGTGTCTATTCTGCTGCATATCAGGACTCATGTCCATCTCTCCCTATCACAGCTCAGGACAGGAGGCAGTTGAAGATTTAAACTGAGCATGTGAGGCCTTCTCAGTGAGCAGGTCTTAGAAATAAGAAAAAAAATAGCTCCATAAAAATACATTTCACTGAGTAATTGAGTCAGTTCTAGTAGATATACAAAATATTTAATGACATGCAACAGCTAAAGTATTTAGATCCAGGTGCTGCAATGAAAGTTTAGAATATTTTTTGTGGGACAACCCCTTTTAACTTGATAATACTGATTATATAACTGTTCCCATCCCTACAGATATACCCACTGATTTTGAAGTCGAGGCAGCCCTGAGGCGATTCGGGGACAAACTCCGGGCTGCCTCCCGCCTCATTAGAAGCCTCCAACTAGACCACCAGGAGCTTCTTCAGATGATGGACACACGCCGTCAACGGCCTATTTAATTTTTTTTGTATTTATGTTTTGTATTTTTTTGGTCAATTCCAATTGTTGTTATTATTATTATTATTATTATTATTATTATTATTATTATTATTATTATTATTATATTATTAGTAGTAGTATTACTACTAAAATTATTCAGAACATGTTTTTTGATTTGTTTTTCAACACCTTTAACCCCTTCCTGACATACTGTGAAGAAATCCTGTTATGAAACATATATTGACTTGTACGTAAAGTGCAAGTGCTGCCAAAAATTAAGCGGAACAGGCACTCCAATACAACGGTATAAAGAAGGGCGTCATTCACATTGTGGAACAATTGTTCTTGTCGTGGGACTCATACACTCATAAAGCCTATGCACAAAGTGACAAGTCTGCCAAAAATTACAAGGAACAGGCACTCCGATACACCTTTTATTACACATAAAGCAGGGCATCAGTCACACCCGTGAAAAATTAAGATTGATGGCCTGGTGGTGAACAGACCCTTGAAAACATTATGGTAGAAGGCCTGGTGGGGAACAGACCCTAAAACATTATTTTTGAGGGACTGGTGGTGAACAGACCCCTGAAAACATTATGGTAGAAGGCCTGGTGGTGAACAGACCCTAAAACATTATTTTTTAGGGACTTGTGGTGAACAGACCCTTGAAAACATTATGGTAGAAGGCCTGGTGGTGAACAGACCCTAAAACATTATTTTTGAGGGACCGGTGGTGAACAGACCCCTGAAAACATTATGGTAGAAGGCCTGGTGGTGAACAGACCCTAAAACATTATTTTTGAGGGACTGGTGGTGAACAGACCCCTGAAAACATTATGGTAAAAGGCCTGGTGGTGAACAGACCCTAAAACATTATTTTTGAGGGACTGGTGGTGAACAGACCCCTGAAAACATTATGGTAGAAGGCCTGGTGGTGAACAGACCCTAAAACATTATTTTTGAGGGACTGGTGGTGAACAGACCCCTGAAAACATTATGGTAGAAGGCCTGGTGGTGAACAGACCCTAAAACATTTTTTTTGAGGGACTGGTGGTGAACCAGTAGGGTTGAGAAGAGACAAGTTGAGGAGAAGGAGGAGGCAGCACTTGATTGCACCCAGTATGTTTCCAAATAGACAATTGATGGTGGGGGCATTAGTAAGAGCAGTATTCTTTTGGACCCAGAAGGGCCTAGTACAGAGAAATGAAGTTGGAAGCTAAGAATATGCACGCTTGTAAAAATCAGTTTTTATACATGACAAAAAGTTGATGTAGAGTTCAGCACAGGACAGTCAACGTTAAAAAAAACCCTCTAACATTACAGCTAGTCTAGTAGGATACGGATACGGTGAAATAGACAGACAACCTCACCCACAGAATCCATGAGGTGAAGAAAGGACATTTAAAAAGGCACAAATTCAAGAAGGCTTTATGCCAGTTCCATTATACAAAAATATGTGTCCAATTTTCACGAAATGGACACCTCACTGCCACTCGCTTTACAAATTGACGCAACTACTCTGGTGTAAAACCAGTTGAATCTGGGCCTATGGCTGTTGGCAAGACATATATATATATCTTTGTTACACCAGTTTGATGTCCTAACCGAGTGCAGCGCCCAAACCAATGGATGTATGCTTTTTTTTTTTTTAGTGCTGTCACCAGCTGGCTTAAAGGATAAGTCCGTGCAATTTATAAGGCCCCATTCACACGACCGTAAGTGAATGGGGCCGTATCTATCCGCAAAATCGCGGATAGATACGGCCCCATTCACTTACAGTCGTGTGAATGGGGCCTAAGTTTCTGGGTCAAATAAGGGCACAGAAAGTAATTAATTGCCTGGACTTATCTTTTAAAATGGGTAGGGGAAAAACCCCTGATGGGGTATGGGAGTGACCTTCCCACCCTCTCTTTGGTCACTCCCAAAAAACCTCATCCTATGGGTACCTTCACATGGGGCTGCGGGTCTGCTGAGTAAAATCCACAGGGCATTTTTATACCGTTCACCAAACAGCGTTCAGTACTATGGTGCCGTCCGGACATACGCAGTTCTACGCTGAACTGGGTATTTGCGTCCAGCCCCATAGTACTGAAGGTGGCATAAAATCAGCCAACGATGCGCTGTGGATTTTATGCAGCAGAGAACCACAAAAAAGCATCCCATTGTAAAGGCACCCGTAAATAAGGCAAGTAAACCTGCCATTCAGCAACTGTTTGTTGCTGTAACTAAGTGTGGAGGTTTTTTATATCACAGTTGAAGGACAGCAGCCTCCGTGATATATACCCCATAGACAGACTTATTCCACGCATGACTGCATGAGAGGCGTGAAATCATTCGCACAGAGAAGAACCCCATCGGGATTTGCGGTGCGAGATTTTACTACTCTCATGGTATCAACAAAATACCTCAAGAACAGTTAGTACCCGCTCACAAACGGTGAGTAGTGTTCCTAGGCACGGGTGCCAGGGATAGAACCCCACGGCTATAGTTCACAATAGGTGAAATCCCCACTTTGTG